>PKRV01000973.1:0-48788 GCA_003709505.1 Hyphantria cunea | reverse complement strand
ATATATATATATATATATATATATATATATATATATAAAAGCAAACTATGCTTTTTCAGACAGTCCTATGAATATTATGTACAACTTTCTGCATTTATATACATCAGTGGACTTAATACCCATGTCATACTGTACCACTTAACCTTAGGATGGTTTAGAAATCTAATAAGGTAGATGCACAGAGCTTTCATTTGAAATTAATGTATTCTTTTAACTTATTTCTGAACAATATTAATTCTATTCAACCGGACTAGGGTGACTAAGACAAAATATTCAGCAAGCATTTGTATTAATTTTTTGTTTTATTAATAAAACAAAAAAATAATTAATTCAGGCTCAATTTCGAATTGATAATAATTTGTATATTAATGATTTAAAATATTAAAAGGGATCATTTTGTGCGATGAATCGCGTAATGCGATTGCGTAATTATATATTAGTAACATTTGTTAATTAACACAATTGTCAGACTATTGGAAGCATAATTGGTGAATTGATAATACTGTTGACATTATTTGTTATATGAGAGGTAATAGAAGTTTATAAAACACGCATAAAATGTCCAAATCTAACGCAGAGTATTAAAAAAATTTGTACACGTTGCATATATATGTGTTTAACAGAACGTATAAATACTTTTATGAATGTGATGTAAAAATATTATATATCGAATATAATCTTTCTGTATAATGCAAATTTTATAATCTGATGTATAGAAAAGTAAATATAAAAAGCAAAATAACTGTGGCAATAATACATTACGATATTATACGTTGGGGAAAGTGTGAAAAAATTTCAGTGTTGTCATAACATTTCTGTAATGATCTCTCTGCGTTCGCCTATTGTCATTTTTACAAAGATTACAGTATTTCCTTTTTAGGTATTAATGTACTATACTAAAAAAACACTGTAACTTTTTGTTTTCATATTTAGTACAGTTTATACAGCTGTGTTTTACTTTAAATCTTACCTAAAATATACGAAATCTCTTGTATTCAATAGTGATTTAACAGCTATTTTCACATTTAAAATTACAATCTACGTAAGTGTTATAAATTACTCTTGATACTTTTTTTGTTCAAGAAAACGCCACAAAAATATTCAACATAAATTGATAATAAACGTGGATCATGTTTGCTTAAAGCAGCCTACATACAATTTCATATTCAACAACGATTTTCATATTTTTCATATTTAATAAATATAATTTCATTTGGCATACAATAATGTCTGCCAAATTGACTTTAAAAAATTCGAAAGTTCTGGCATATTCTGAATAGCATGAATTTGAATGAAGCTATATAAGCTCCATATTTTCAGTATTTCTGCTCTAAAATAACAATTATTTAAATGATTTGCCATTATTGTAATGAATTTAGCTAGGTAAGCAACGAAAGAGCACCTAAAATATTCGGTAAATGTATTTCGAAATGAACGTTTGATTATAGAGAGGCATTCTGGTTAGATAAATTATTCGAAGTGCCAGCAGTCAAAGTGTATTTACATGATTTTACGTGACATCACTTTGCAATTTTTAAACATCTCTTGCATCGCACACAATTAAAATTTTTACGTTTGAGTATCCTTGGTGGCAGTAGTCACATTAAATTAGGTGATTCTTCTACGTTTTAGCCCCTAAAACATAAAAAAAAATATAAGCAAGTATCTAAATCCCTAAATGCTTTTTAAATTTTAACAAAATAGTTAAACAAAACAAATCCGAAAACATTGGTAACAATAACAGTACAAAACAAGATACTTAAATATTCAATAGGTAATTGAAATTGTTTTGTGAATCATGTAAACTGAATTCTCATAGTTTTACATTTCCGTTCATAGTACTCTAAAGTAGACTTTTCCCATACCTAATACATTTCAGACGCACACTAAACATGCACACAGTGTCAAAATGCGATAGTTCAATCTAACAGCGTCTAATATTAGCATAAAAAAGCTTTTACCTTTTATGAGTTGGAAAAAAAATGCCTTTAAATAAAGATGCTATTTGTGAAAAAAATACAGAAAAGTGTCTATCAACTTAGTTCAAAACTCAAAATCTATAAGAAAACATAATACGCGTAATTTTACCAACTTTGGTCGTTTCTATGTTAGATGGTTGACAATAAGAATTGTAATAAGCAGATTATACCAGAATATTTTATACACATTATGTTATATACATTCAGATTTTATTGTTTACGTTACATTTTTTTTTATTTTCTATCCCTAATTCTTCATATTTACGTTTTTAATTAAAGAATACATTTGTTTTGGTATAATCAATAAATTTATTAGAGAAAGATCGTTGATTTGGCTTGGGTACAACTCTATTATACATAGTTTTTAAACAGTAAAGTGTAGTCGATAATGAGTATTTTATATTAGACGACTGAAAATAGATTACGTTGGCAATAAATTTCTAAAAATTTGTTTCTTACAGTTTTGTATAAATTAATATTTTGTGTTATAAATTAACGACAAATAACATTTGTTTCAGATATATGATTCACCAGAGAGCACACGGCCGAAGAAATGGTCATCGAAGTTAAAACTAAATACTTCTGGAAGCTCAAAAACATCAGAAAAATCTCCAGAAAGCCCGTACATGTATGGAACTATAAGTGGGCCAGGAGGATCAGCGTTATCCAAATCAATGAAATATGCTGAGACATGGTTGTACGGGTCCGTACGAACCCAGACCCCACCTATACGATCTAGTGTTTTTTCCGCTTATCCTGAGGTTTCTGGTCCAGTTCTAATAAGTACACCTCAAAAACCTACACCCCACAACTACGCTGTTATACTATGTTCCTGTCCAGAGTACCTGAACGGTACAAAAAAAACCAGCTCAACCAAAGTCAGTATTTGTAAGAAATGCAAGGGATCTCGTTTGCCATTAACTATAGCGGAAAGCCCACAATTATTAGTTGGAGGTACAGTCAGAGGTCCTCACCTAAATCGAGATAGTGGGCTGCTAAGATCTGGAACGGTTCGGGTTCCAGGTTCGAAGGCTCGACCAACTATACTTAAACCCAATGGAGAAACCGATCCGTATGATTTAATGAGGAGGAGTAGGTTAGCACCTCCACAGGAAGCTCGCATAGGAAGTCAATTTTCAACAACTAGATTACGAGCGAAAAGTATCAGTCCATGTAGATTGAAAACCAAAAAGCCAAGCCCAGAACCACTTCAGAAAAATAGAAGCAAGTCTGTTAGTCGAGTAAACGAATTATGGGTTGAAGAGGATGCTAACAACTCCAGTGATTCAAAAAAGTCAATATTGTCGTGTGATATTAACCCTTATGACTTGGTTAAATGTAATGGCAATATAAAATCTTCAGTGGAAATAGATTTTGATGATGATTTTGGAAATGTATTTACAGAATCTATGATGAGTAATAACTTGAAGTCTTCGACTAAATCCAAGAACGATTCAAGTGTAAAGGCAATTAGTGGACAAAGAATAAGAGTATCTGATGAGTCTAAGTCTATTGAAGATGCATCAATTTACGACCCTGTTGATTATGATCTAAAACCCTATGATCTAAAATCTCAGGAAATATCGTCATCAATATCTTTGCCAAATATAAAGAATGAAAATAAAAAATCAACTGTTGTCACTAAAAATACGAGTAAAAAAGTTTTAAGTGTGACTACATCAAGTCGGGTAAAACAAAAAAATGTTTCACCAAAAAGACCGCCAAGAAGAATAAGAAATATTAAATTAGACGACGACAGTGAAAGTGATAATCAACGTTTAACCGAGAGAACTTCAAATAGAAAACCTGTCAACGATAACGCTCGTAGCTCAAAGCATAAAAAAACTGATACTATTAAATCTATACTCAAAAAACCCAGAAACTATGATTTAAACGACTCTAATTTAAAAACTGATACCTCAGATGATTTTTTTGAACAAAAACGAGTCAATTCATCTTTATTTTATCTCCCTAAGCCTAAAGAAAGGAGTGGGGTTATGCACAATAATATATTACAAAGAAAACGTGTGCAATTTTCGGTAGAAAATGAAGAAACTAAAGTAATTTATACAGCAGAGTTTGATCTTGACCAGAATACGAGAAAAGAAAGTCCACCTGAAATTGCAATAGAAACTGAAGAAGATGTAATAGCTGAAGGAGATATTGTGAGTCAAAGTTTGGATGAATCTAGTGAAAACTTGGAAGAGCTTTTGAGTCACTCAAAAGATAAGCATAATGAATCATTTAATAATGAACAAACACATACGTTTGAAGCTGTAACTGAAGAATCTAAGTCAACAACATTGGAAACTATTCAGCAAACGACTACTGTTGAAGTAATGAACACTATAAACAAATCAGGTAATTTTTTTGCACAACTTATTTGAGAAGCAATTTTAAAACTATTTAATATATAGATAATTTACTATTGTATTTATCACCAACAGTGACCCCTAGAAAAGTAATATCTACTTTCTGTAAAAAAAACACTAGCAGCAGCAGCAGAATAGAGAAATAAGTTTAGTTAATTCAGGCCAATTAAACTATATACATAATCCTATAATGCAACAAATGTTTACCATATTTTTGTAAACTTCATTTTAAGTTCTTTAATTTAAATAGAAATATTTTTTAATTTACCATTTATTACTTACAGATAACAACATTCCCAAGATTCCAGTTCTTCGTCGATCGGAATCGGAACGTATTCCAACAACATTGCTGGTAGAGTCACCAAAGTTTCTGGATACCATGGCTTTGCGACCAAAAAGTAAACACGGTCACACTAGTCAAGTTTTCTTAACTTCAGTCGTAGAAAATGATACTTATAAACAGAACCAGTTTGTCTCTGATCAAACTCAAAAGGCAACATACGAAGCTCAGTTGAAGCACAACTGCAATGAAAATGTTGAAACGGAAAATCTCAGTGATAGTAGTGATATTACAAAAAGAATTTTAAATAATCTACGTCGTGGTATATCCGAGTCACCTGAACCACCTCCTAGAATGAGATCAAAAGAACGGATGAAGTCAAAAAAACATAATTATGTAAAAACAAGATTCATCCGCAATAATTCCACTAGCTCCACTAGTGATGAATGGTCAGATGCAAATGACTATGAACAAAAAACTATATTGAGGGTCAAGCAATTTGATTCTGATACCGATGAGCCGAAAATGCAATCTGGTGTTTTGAGATCGTCAGAAAACGAGCCTAGAAAAACTTCCATACAAATCAATGGTAATGAGTGTTATTCGACAATGAATGCAAGTACAAGCACACCTATTTATTTATCTTCAGTTGTTGTAAATGATGACTCCGGAAATATGTGTAATACTTACCAGACTGGTACTACCGTCACAATAAGTGTCGGAACTCCACAAAAAGAAGTAAAAAAGTCAAAGAGTCAAATTTACATTGGCGCTGTACTTTCGCAACAAAGTGAAAGCAATTTCGAAGCGAATACTTATGAGGAGTACTACACTAGTACGGCAAAAGAATCAAGAGACACAAAGTTGTCTAACGATTTATGTTCCATATTAAATGATCCTGTAGAAGCTGTAAAAAGAAATTTAATTCCACATGTTTGTGGCAAACAGAATGATGTAACAAATGACTATGGTCATCCGCACCAAGAACATTATCAACAAGGTAACGGTAACTTTGTGACAAAACTCTTTGATGATCCATTCTTTGCTCATTTGGCAGAAGGTTTAGATTCAGATTTGGTTAAAAAGCTTATAGAAAATTCTTTAATTAAACTTCAAGAAACAAAAAATTCTGAAGAAGCTGAAGGTAGTGCTATCACAATTGAAAAACTTATAGAAAGTTCTTTAAAAAATTTAAAAGAAGAGAGTGGCAAAGTAAGCGATAACGAAGAAGAAGTAAAACCAAAGAATGAGAATAGTGCCAAAACAGATGAATCAAAAAAGCAGACAGAACTAGATTCACCTATCTGCTTAGATAATGAAGATAATAGCTGCTCTGCTCCCTATGAAAGTATGGAGTATGAGAGCGGTGCTATGGGAGTTTTTTCTGATCTTGAACCAATGTCAGATTGCTACAATGCTTCGGCAAGCGAATTATCTACAGAAGATGATACGAATTCGACAAGATCAAAATTTTACCAAATGCTAGTTGATGCAGCGCTATGTGAAATCGAGATTGCAAACAACACTGATGATGATCATCATTACGAATCAATTCGGTTAAATAGTGATCCTATCTATGAAGAAATAGGTGATATGCCACCACCATTACCTGTTAACCCACCACCAAATTCTCTTTTAATTTTAGACGATGAAAAACGTAGTGGATCAAGATCAATATTTGAGGGTGCGTCTAAGTACGATATTTTATCTTATTTGGTCGATGCCAAAGAAAGAGGTATTGATGATGAAGAGACTTATATTACCAACTACGCTACTCACAATGAGTCGTCAACGATGGCTGAGGAAATAAAAAGTGAAACACCTAATCAGAACGAAATAATTAATGCTCATCTTGGTAGTAATACGAGCCAGTTATCAAACGCTTCTGACTCCAGTGAAGATAATTCGCTAACATTAAATCATGATACATTAGAAAAAGTTGGAGCATGTAAAAAAACTTCTACAGAAATTGAGAGAAACGATTCTGGTGT
The DNA here is from genome assembly GCA_003709505.1 of Hyphantria cunea. NCBI lineage: Eukaryota > Metazoa > Arthropoda > Insecta > Lepidoptera > Erebidae > Hyphantria > Hyphantria cunea. The sequence continues at coordinate 42,166 of PKRV01000973.1, read as the reverse complement.
TGGTTCAGAGACTAGTAAATCTTCTAGAAGTAGACTTCAAGGTAAAACATTTCCTTGTAGTATAGTAACCGATAAGGATAATCCCATACACCTTTGTGAAGACTGTGACTCTGCTGTCGAAACACAATTAACTGAACAAGGTAATTCAGATTTATCCTAAAAATGAAATATAATTGTATTTCTTTTATAGTATACGAATATTTTGATGTTACTGTAAATATTTTCATTTTAGGTTCGATATATGCTCCGTTAGTATGCAGAAAGTGTGCTAAAAAAAGAGCAGAGCGGAAAGAAGTTATTACGGAAATAGTAGAGACTGAAGAAAAATATGGTCGAGATCTCCAAATAATACTAGAAGAATTTTACAAACCAATGCTGGTAGCAGGTCTACTAACTCAAGAACAACTTAGTGCAATTTTCTTAAACGTTGAGGAACTTATTGAAAACAATCAAGTTATGTCAGAAAAATTAAGAGATGGCCTTGAAATTGCCGTGGAGCAAGGAGATGAGGTATTATAGATTAGATTTAATTAAGTAACATTTTTATGTATATTTTTACCCTTTAAATAGAGTTTCTTATATTTTCCTATTGCGAGTAAAATGAACATTTGAGTTATTTTTGTTAATTAAGTTTATTTCAACAGGATTTGTTGACTGTAAACGTTGGGAAGATTTTGCTAGAGTGTTCAGGCATGCTAACGGCATTCCAGTCTTACTGTGTAAAGCAAGCTGGTGCCGCCCTCCTACTGGCTGGTCTAGAGAAGGAGAAGGAACTTCTGAGGATATTCTTGCGCGTCTCGCAGATGGAAAACGCCGTCTTAAGGAGAATGAATTTAAACTCATTTCTTATGGTAATTTTAGAGAATTTACAATAAATACCCTTACTATACGCCGAAAGACAAAAAATATTACACAGGGGGATAATACACGTCTTCATCATGCTTTATGATCATTAAAAAAACATTTTAGATTTTTAAACTCAATACTTTTAACTAAACTATTGTACAAAATGTAATTTTAAGAATTAAAAAACCGGTCAACTGCGAATCGGACGCACGCACCAGGGCACGCAATTTTTTGATTATCTGTGCTATAAGACGTTGCATCGTACCAAATTTAAATATTCTGAGTTCACGGAAAATACCCTGTAGGTTTTGATTCCCTTGTGAATGTCGAAAATTTGCAGCATAAACGGATGTCTCTTTAGATTGCGTTGACTTAAAAGTTTAACTTTCACAACTCCAAGGGACAGTAGAGGGGAGTATTTAATATGAATTTCAGCTTGATACCTCTACGCGTTCCTAAGAAAAGAGTCTTGACAGACTGAGGGTTTCTTGTGGGTTCCGTTTTTTCCTATTGAGTTACGGAAGCTTAAAAACAAGTGTCACATCTATAGCGACGGTATAAAAATACTAGACTCGTAATTCTTTTAATTTAAATAATAATCATACTAAGTATGTTTTGATTAAGAATATTAAACTCGTATATCAATAAGTTTCCTCAATCTGATTTTAAAGCACTTTTACACATATAAATACAGGTGCCAGTACAACGCGTGACAAAATATCCACTCCTTCTTTCCCGGCTGTATCGAGCAACTGCCGCTTGCGCGGCTGAACGTGAAGATGTCAAAGCTGCTCAACGCTGTGTGGAATCAAGACTTGAAGAAATAAATGCAGCTGCAGCGGCAGCTGCAGCGGCTGCAAGAGATGTGCCACTGTGGCGAAGACTAGCTGCAGCAAGACGAACAGCCCATGACCTTCATGTAGCAGATATAAAACTAAGAAAAATGGCTGTTGATGTTCTTGATTGGAATCACGATGATGCCAGGTGGGCTTTATGTTGACTTATACTTCACTGACACTACATTTTTATTGGGTTTAAATATCTTAGATATTGGATCTATAATTTGAAATATCTCTTATTGTTTCATCAAATATTAAAGAGAATGAAAGAAGTCTTTAATGTAATTTTAAATTTTCGATGAATTGAAACCTCAGCATGTTCTGCTTTATTAGTAGATAGTACAAATATTCCCATTAATAGAAACACTGTGGAACGTAGGTCTCCGTGACGGTTTAAGTTGTAAACTTATAATACATAATTTCAAAGGCTTTTTTATAATATTTAAATATTATAACTAACTTTCTTTGGTATTATTAGAAATAAAGAAATATTTTTAGTAATAAAAATTTATTTGAATCTTTAACATATATTTTTTTGACTCTTCGTACTGTTATTTCTTTGGCGATTGAGATTTCAGAAGTAATATTGTGAAAAGTCGTAATGCTATGACACATAAAATCTTTTAATTTTGAAACAGCAATCTTAGAGTCAAGTGCGGTCATAAGTCACAAATGAAAATAATAATTTCGCCTGAAAATCTTTTATGTTTTCTATGATCACCTCTTGATTCTTATTATTTAAACTATAAAGCTGATAATCGCCGCTTTAGTGGCAGTAACAGCGGCAAGAGCCATTCAACAGGGCTTTTTACGACTTGAGACCCTACACAAATACAAGTAATTATACTTGTAAAAAGGATATAACGTTTTTAAGTCATTGTGTTTTAACGTTAGTTTAATAATATGTTATAAGACGATAAAAGTTAACGGTTTTTGGCATCAAGGATTCAAAATCAAAGCTGACAGTTTACGATGGGTAAACGTTTGCCGAGTGGATTATTGGAAGGTTTTACAAGCCGCTCAAACCTGGTATTTTATGTGATCTAAAATGTGTATTGGGGAACACGATTTCGTGATTCAGGTGAGGTAAAATAGGGTTAAAGGAGGTAGGAGAGATTAATAACATTAATATTAGTTAACAATCATCTGAAATACTATTATGTATTTGCATTTTAAAGAATAGTACTTGATGATTTTTTTCCATGAAACAAGAAAATATGATTACAGGTGTTATTAAAAGTCACTTTTGTAAAGAAATATATTTTAAATTTTACTGTGCACAACTTACAAAGTACTAAACGTAGTTTGATAGAGCTTGCATTGTCCTCTTACGACTTGAGTTGGCAGTACTTATAGTTTGTCCAGACCAGATTTAGCAATAAATGCATGTACAACAGCTGAGACTGAACTGTACTGCGTTTCTAGCTAGGTGTAGTTTAAATTATACTTTTGTAGTCTTCTTCTTAGTAACTAAAAGGAATAATTACACAGTAATATTACTATAACTGTTTCCAGTATAACATTATGAATAAGGAATTTTTTAAGAAAAATAGATCGCATATTATTTTAAATACTTTATAGTTATAATAGTATAAAAATTAAAACCAGTAAAAACTTGTATATCTTCCTAATTTATTTGATTCATCGTCCTGTTTTACGGTTACTTTATTCCGAGAAATGCTTTTTTCTTTGTAGAAGGGTGACATTGCCTTGACATGTTTCATAATGATTCCAGAAATAGCTTTTGCTTCAGATGTTCAACTTTTATTGTTATTGCAAGGACAGGGTCTTATAATTTTATGTGTTATTATTTTCAAAGACCATCAAAGTAACTTCTACCCAAATAAAACGGACCCTAAATGATCCAATCAAAATACCCACCCAATAATAAGAAACCGTTTAACAGTTTTACGTTAGTCAAATTACAGCTTTATGCATTTGTTTTAAGGTTCGCAATGGAGGGTAGGCTGCTGTTCACTCAGCCCAATGACAACAACTGGCGAAAAGGACGCACCATCAAGTTGACGCCAATCAACGCTCTTTTGGTAACTAATGGAAAGGTGAGGTCTACTCAATTTTTGCGGGTTTTGTATGGTTTGGAAGTTTACTTAGTCTCTAGAGTATTTGGAATTGGGTACTTCTCTTATTCAAAATTGAATGAAAACGAGATGGAAAATCCAAAGCTGTTATGCAATAATAAACCTAATTTTTCAAGAATTTACAGACTAGCAAATTCAACTGACGAGAAATGGATTTGCTGTCAATAAATTCTTGACAGAAAGATGTTATATACTGCAACCATTTCCTTGACAAGTAGGAATCTAATCGAGTTTCTTGAATGTCAACAGATAGGATTAGGTTACTAAAGAGGGCTACTGTTAGTTTACATCAACTCGTCCTCGACAGCGAACGATTTCAACGTTGCGATAGGTAAAAATTTTAGAGTGTGCCCCGTAATGCAGGATGTTGGAAACGGCAGGATTGATTTGATGCGAATTAAACTCGCATTAGTTCGTCCGATGTGTGGGTGTACATTTACTTATTCATTAAAGTTGAGTCAATATCATATGGCGGTAGTTGTCTGCTTTTATATAACAATACATGATTACATAAGGTCAATGGGATACTTCTGTGTTGATTTAGGATTATCAATTTGGTATATGAAAGTGAACTTTCATTTGAGAGCCAGGGGCGTGTGTAGGCAGCAGGGACACCACAAAACCATCATTAATTGCAGATCTTTTTGATAATCAATTAGGGTTGGCATACGGTAGATTTTATATATATATTATTATTTGAAAAAGAGAAGAATATATAAATAAATTATTAAATTCATTTAATATTTACTTTCTTGGTATTTTTTATTCGTTCTTAAAGTTAAAGTTTGAAGTGAAAATATATAAATTTCACGTTTTCAGCCAACGATCACACATAAAACGAACGAGATTCGAGAAACCAGAGAAGCCAGGGACAGAGAGGCTCGGGAAAAAGAAGGAGAGGCACTGTTTGCACGTAGTGGAGTGAGAGAGGCAGCTCTTCTTCTAGTGCGGGAAAAGGCAGGAAGATACACCTTGCAAAGAGAGCCACTGTTCCTGGACCGCTGCGTGGTGGCTGCAGACCATGAACCGGAGCATTTCTTTGAAGTTCATGAAATCACTACTAAGGATTCATATATTTTTAAGGTAAGGAAAACAATTGTATCATTAAATCATTTCTTAAATGTCATGGATGGACTGCATGCATGACATAGTGACTTAAACGTGGAAGAGCCACGCTTCGGCATGAATGGGCCGGCTCGACCGAAGTAATACCATGGCCTCACAGAAAACCGGTGTGAAATAGCGCTTGCCCTATGTTTCATGGAGTGAGTGAGGATACCGGAGGTTCATAACCCAACCCCTTCCCCTATCCCCCTCCCATCCCCTCATCATCAGCCTATCGCAGTCCACTGCTGGACATAGGCCTCTCCAATTTCACGCCACTTAGTTCGATCTATGGCTTCTCGCATCCAGCTCCTGCCAGTCGTCTTGCGCAAATCATCGCTCCACCTGGCTTGTGGACGTCCTACACTACGTTTGCCGAGACGCGGTCTCCACTCAAGAACTCGTTTACCCCAACGGTTATCGGTTCTTCGGCAAATGTGGCCAGCCCACTGCCACTTCAGCTTGCTAATCCTGTGGGCTACGTCGATGACCCTGGTTCTTTGTCGGATCACCTCGTTTCTAATGCGATCCCTTAGAGAAACGCCGAGCATATACCTCTCCATTGCACGCTGAGCGACTTTAAACTTATGGACCAGTCGAACCGTAAGTGTCCACGTTTCGGCTCCGTAAGTCATTACGGGTAGGACGCACGCATTGAAGACTTTCGTCTTTAGGCACTGTGGGATCGATGATGAGAAGACCCGACGAAGTTTCCCAAACGCTGCCCAACCTAGCTGGATTCTTCTGTTCACCTCGTCCTCAAAGCTGTTTCTACCTAACTGCAAAGCCTGCCCGAGGTATACATATTTTTGAACAACTTCGAGAACGGCACCGTGTACCGCAACCGGTTCCGGTAGTACATGTTCATTGAACATGACCTTGGTCTTGTCGAAGTTCATCCGTAGGCCGATGCGCACAGATGAGTCAGCCAGGTCGTTCAGCATCTGTTGTAGGTCCTGCAACGTCTCTGCCATGATGACGATGTCATCTGCAAATCGCAAGTGAGAGATGTATTCGCCATTGATGTTGATACCGCGCCTTTTCCAGTGCAGCGTCTTAAACAGGTCCTCCATTGCATTAGTGAATAATTTCGGGGATATAACGTCCCCTTGCCTCACTCCTCGATGCAATGGTATGGGTCTTGTATGCTGATCCTGTACTTGGACGGACATAGTAGCGGCTTTGTAGAGACATCTCAACACTCGGACATCCCCTAAAGGCTGGCAACGCACTTGTGACACTTCTGGTGTTACGGGTGTCCATGGGCGATGGTAATCGTTTACCATCAGGCGAAAAGCGGCCATCTTGCTGTTTACTACTTTTTGAGTATTGTGGGTTCGTTCCCCATATGAGACAGAAGTTTGTATTACTTATCCACATATTATTACTATTACTATACTATTTGTCCGTTTCATGTGAATCCCCACAGGATTCTTAGTAAGGGACAAGCCGTTTAAGTGTACTTACTTTTTTGTGATAGTGCGTGTGTCAAAGGCTTAAAAATTTAATCACCGTGTTAATTTCTCTTTTTTTATTACAGGCGGAGGAGAACACACGAACACGTACCTGGTACCGTCAGTTGCAGTACCACGCACAGGGTGCTGGTGCTTGGCGCAAGCGACGAAACGCACTGGCAAACATCATGATCAACCCTATGTTAACCAGGAATTGATAAATATTTCTTCTTCTCCAGAGTTAATACTAAAAATGTATGCCTTGAGAACGATCTTGAAATATCTCGTTTGACGCTCTTGCAACGGTATTAGTAAAACACGGTTAAATACCTAGAAATTGTCGCCTAAACATGATTTTATACAATAAGCATCGAGTTCTATATCACTATCGACTAATATGCATACTAATGCATTATTTAGATAAATTTAAATTCCAAGTGTCAGTGTTTTTAGTTCTAAAACCGCTTCGTACAACTCTGGATGACCCTTTATGATTGGCATGAAGATATATTTTTAGACATCTCTGTATCAACGTGATTTAAAAATGACATATTTCAAGATTATATCAAAACATACTTTCGGTAGGAGATATCAAAATATTATGATGTATTGTTATACGGCATTTCAACTTGTTCAACCACTAATGACTTTAAAATTATTTATTTCAAGACAACGCCATCTATCGAGAAAGATGGCTTATTGATGTTAACTTTGAGTTCAAGATTTTCCCAAAGACCATCTACGTTTTATGGGATAATCTAAATATTTGTAAATGATTAATCATATAATTATTTTTAAATTAATCAATGAAATTGCATTTTCGAATAAAGTTATTTGTAACATAATTATAATTAAACATTTCTGGTATTTGTTTTTATATTGTTTTAATGTAGATAATCCAGAATCGTTTGCCACTAGATTTAACTAGCTTTACACCAAAATTTAGAGATTTTAACATTTAATGTGCCCTATAACAATCAAAAACACCTTACTCACATTAACAAAACAATAAAAATAAGATTATATTGTATATAGATTAACGTTAATAGCTGTGATATCCTGTCGATGAAAAAAATAATTAAAACAAAAAAAAGTGCTTTGTAATAATCCAGACTTGTAATTACTTTATTTTTAACATTAACATTTGTTCAAAAATAACATAAATAATTTCCTGACTAGTCTTAAGGGATATTTTGTGTAATATTATAAATATTAATAAGATATAAATATTGTGTTATATTTATTGTATGTAATAGAATAAGTGGTTTTGTTGTAGATTAACTAAAATTAATTGTAGATGTTAGTTAAATCTATTTCGCCTTGGTAATATATTGTATCTGTTATTTTATTAGAAAAGACAGGAAATAAATAAATTAATGAATGTGAGTGTGTTTCATTTTTAACTGAAATATACAAAAATAATATTTATTTTTATTAAATAGCACACACAGTATTAAAAAATATCTTTTTAATTTAAAAATATTGATTTCCATCATTCACAATGTAAATTTAAAATTCCCTTTTATTGCTACCCCACTCATTACCACTAACTATAATATCTTTATAAAGATGTATTTAAAATTGACCTCATTTGAAAGATATATTGATTTCTTAATTTTTTAGTAAGTAATGTATGTATATGTATAATTTTCATGTTTTTCCAAAAAATAGAAATATAAGTAGAAATATAAAAATCAATTAAACAGAAAAATAAGAAGTACATTTACATTATTATTTTTAATTTAAAATTATTTAATTTTTAACAGTGTTTCTATTCACTAAAATAACATTAATAAATTGAAGCGAATTTGTAAACCGAATCTGTGAGCATTACACGAGTAGAAAATGTAGGTTAAAACCAGAAATACCAATTACTGTAAGAATCCCAATCCATTCAAATTTACATTAATTATGAGGTGTTGAATTATATTATAATTTACAATTACCCGCTGTCAGGTCTCGAAGACTGTAAGTGATGTCTATGGTTTCATTCATTCTGACACAAGGTAAGCCCAACAAAGAGGCTTTTCAAATAAAATATATTTGTATCCGTTTTGCATTTCAAATTTACTAGAAGGAAATTAATTTGGGTCTGTTATTAAATATTTAAATGTGATATATATATATATATATCTTTTTTGCTATTTTTTATATATTTTTAGTTTTCATAGTTACTTTGAAAGATACCAAAATATAGATTATAAAAATATTTTTATAAAATAAAGTAAAAAAGAACATTAAAATTTGGAGGCTAAAGTTTTATATAAGGAAGTTGATGTATGTAAGATTAGTTAATTAATAGAAAAATACAGTTGGAGTACGTGAAATGAGATAAGTGGTAGCTGTAAGGTTCCTAAGAAGAGAATAAAGTGTAGTCAACCGACTTAAGCTACGGCGCTGACGTTCGATGATTGGAAACACAGCAATTTGTTTACCGTCAAATGCTAAGGTTATTATTATCTTAGTTAGGATATATTAAATGTGTGCGTATATAAAAAAACATTAACATTGATCTTTATTACTAATTCAAATATGCATACCCCTCTTTTATATTTATGGTTAGGATAGCAAGCACAATATTAAGCCTGATATGAACGTGCTAGTATTAAATATAATACAGCACACGGGCTCATTTCCTGAAGCTGGGAGCAAATAACGATATAAATATAACATCTTTAATCGAATTTCTTAGACTCAACGAAGTCGGCACGAGGCCTAATAGCAAATTCGTTAGGTCGCGTGTATTATAATTTGCATAGAGTAATAATAGGTCGTTATTAGATTCATCAAGTAACGCGGAAAATAGCCAAGTCGCTATTCGAGTTTTGCAGAGTTAAGCCCCGTCGCTCAACTGTCAAAGTAGCGATGTGACTGTTTTCTGCGTAACTCGAAGTAGCGACATGGCTGTTTTCTACATAACTCGAAGTAGCGATGTGGCTGTTTTCTGCTTAAGTAGGAGTAGCGATGTGGGTGTTTAATGCATTACTAAAAGTAGTCATGTTGCTGTTTTTTGCATAACTCGATTCGATTAATGAATTAGGAACCAAGAAGCCGAGGAGTTCCGAGAGCCGTGTATGAAGACAAGAAAAATATATGATTATCGATAGATATTCCCCATTTACCTATCATCATCATCATCAGCTTATCGCAGTCCACTGCTGGATATAGGCCTCTCCAATTTCACGCCACTTGCCAATTTTCATTTACCTATCAGTGTCTTTAATTATCTAGTACCTGTGAGATACTTCTAAGTTTACAGTTATCTACCGCTGTGTGTTAAATCTTACCTGTAAAGACTACTGTTTATTTAAATTAAGCTATGTTTCAAGTTTAAGTACCTACGTGTAAATACGGGTGGCTGTGTGACCAAGTTCATTTTACTAAAAGAAAGGACTGCTATGTAATGTAGTCCATGTAACTAAAAAAGAGGACGGCTATGTGAACAAGTCCATCTAACTGAAAAAAAAAGGAATGGTTAAAGGATCAAGTTGGTGTAATAACGATAGGGACAGCTGTGTAATGTAGAAATAACAATTAATGAAAGCTGTGTATAGTAAAAATAAAAGCTATATGACGTAGAACAAATATGAAGCTGTGTGACGTATTACGAATACGAAACTGTGTGACGTATTACGAATACCGTACTGTGCGACGTGTTTCGAATAACGAAGCTGGGCGATGTATTACGATGATCTGTTACAAATACGAAGCTTTGTGACGTATTACGAATACGAAGCTGTGTGACATAATACAAATAAAAGCTATGTACTCCATGAAACAATAAATTAATTGTTCAACTCAAGATTTAATTACGGCGAAAATATGTCAATTCTATGTACCGTACACCAATGATAAATCAGGTTCCGTTAGTGATAGGTCTGATCACCGTGAGACACAGTATACACAGGATGGTCAAATGTTATAAGTAACGTGTCCGTGTCATTTTATACAATACATATGTATTATCAAATAATAATCGTATGTTAAAAATCATTAGAATAATTATGATAAACAATGTTTATATTATCTGCTAAGTTTGGGAATTTATTGAATTTAGCTCGAGCTGTCAGATGTTATAAAATGCCGCCGGTTGGAGTGATGCGAGGACTTTTATATTCTAACCATTTTACTTGATGATCATTGGAGAATATTATAAATTCGACACAAACAGACGCCATAGATGTACTTTATTATCAAGGTGAATTAGGAGAAAATATCAAAATCCACTGCCTGCCTGTGTCGATCTGTAACTTGCAGTTTCCGAAATGAGGAGAGCCTTATGAGAAGAATACTGGCAAAGAAACTCATGGCCAACAATATAATAATAAAACAACACATAAATCCCATATCGGAACCGTTACGTACCACTAAAAGTCTATTTGTTTTCGGCGAGCACGTTGCTTTTAGCAAATGTGAATAGCTTTGATAAACCCTGAGTGTGTATGCGATGTTACGACTCGTATTATTAATATCAGTGGAGTAGACAGACAGCGCAACAACGATTGACACTGTTTCATCAGCAATATGATTAAACGGCTCTTGATTCATTTCTTATAGATGAAAACATTATTTTAAGACAGTTGGGATTAATAATGTGGTTTCTTGGTTATCCGTATCTTGGATAATGACAATTTAGTAATTGCTATTTATTTCAAGTGTGAAATTAAAAATTATGTTATTAAGTGATGTTAAGTGACGGATTAAGAATGTGGAGTGTCACCATCCCTATTCATGTATGTCGTAAGAGCCGACTAACGGAGCAAACTACCTAAGACAACATCATTACAATGAGCCGTTCTAGCTAGTGGTAAATTAGGATAAAATCTCTTTTCTAAGGAGAAACCTATGTCCAGCAGTGGACTATTAAAGGCTGTTGATGTGATGTGATGAGTATAGTACTCATCACAAGCCATCTTGTGCCTTTGTTCGTATATCAATCAATCAACAACCCATAATGTCCCACTGCTGGGCTCGGGTCTCCTCTCAGGAGAGGGTTAAGGCCATACGTCCCCACGCTGGCCAAGTGCGGGTTGGGGACTGGCAAGAATACGTTGTGGCTACGTACATCTTGCCGTTGGATGTTTTTTTTAAGCCGCCCGAAGGCCTCCAACTAAGCTTCACGACTGTTATCATATGACAACAACCGGGACCGACTGCTTAACGTGACCTCCAAATCACGGAGACGCTCATGGTAACATGCCACCAGCGGTCACCCATCCAGGTACTGACCGCGCCGTCATTGCTTGCCCTCGTTGATTGTTTCTAATCACCGAGTGCAACTGGGCTATGAGCAGACAGCTCCTGCCCATCAATGGCATGGCATGAGTGTGTTCCTGCTCTTTAAAACCTCAGAACCTAAGAGAGGAAGATCAATAACCTCATCATTTCATGGAGAACAACGAATTTAATCGAGTCTGCTCCTTTGTGACGAAGTATGGCTCTCCTAGCTATAATACTGCAAATTGATTCTTCACATACATGTGTTCATATTTTCCTGCTGCCATAATTGCCTTACCTAGTCTAACAAAGTTTGCAATTGGAAGTCAAGAGGTCTATTCTTGGATGGATCCAAAGAGTGTCATTGAGTTTCCTGGTAATAGGGATGCTTAGTAACTGCTAGAAGCTTGGAAAATGAAGTTTTAGAACTATTCAGAGAGCTCGTAATGCCGTTGGTTTCTGCTCTATCTCTTCTTAGTCAGGTCAGATGGCCGCCCCATTGGGTTATGAGAGCGAGAGAACAGAGAGCCAGCTGTGTTTGCGGTAACACTTGTGCACTGTAATGTTTCCTACGTAGTTGATTGTTCTCCACTGACACTAGCCACCTTGGCATAATCGTATTTCATGTGTCATGAGTCTTCATATTTTCTTGCCATACTATTACTTAAAACTAAATAATAACTATACTCAAAATGATTACAATCAGTTAAATGAAAAAAAAAACAGCCAACAGTTAGATAATTTAAAGATTTTCTTTTTTGCTCCTCAAAGCGCTTAACATAGTCTCTCATAAGTTGTATAAGCTCTTGTAATAATGAGGATACATTTTACTCTTGATGTCGAAATAAGAAATATGATCAGTATAAACGAACGATCAAAATAAATATTTCTATTCTTCTCATGAATAATGGTATATGGTACGGCTCCATTGTTATTTATTAGAAAAAAATCAACCGTAAACACGACATGATATAATATACATTATTTTATATTGTATCAGCAAAGTAACAATTTCATTACTCAAAGAACGTGTAAATAAATGTTCTCATGGTAACAGGTAAATAAAATAGTAACCATATACAGAAAAATAGATTAATTCTGTAGTGACTTGGCTTCTGATGTTAAAGTCGTCAAACAAGGACTAAAAAAGTTCAATTTATAAACTAAATATTCCAAGACTATAATATAACCACACCTATACGATTATTAACCTAAGGTAGCCTAAATAAATAAGTTGCTTTTGGGTTGAATTTCTTTAAAATTTTGTTTGCAGGAATGTTACAATGAGGTCACATAAAGTATAATGAAACCTCGTGTACCCATAAGTAATGTATAATAATAGGAATTCTAATTCAGGTCCATCCCTTACTACTCACCAGCCTTGCTGCGATCAATACTAGCGATGACAGGTTTTGTCCGATCTGTCCGTCTAGGACTCGATGCTCGGACTCCCATGTAAGGTATTCCTCCAGTGTGTTTTGGGCGGAGTCGATTCGGATCCGCAGTGATGGCATTGTACTATTGCCTCCGTCCTATTCGATACTCACCGAAGCAGGCCCGGTGAGTATCTGAGTCAATCGGTAGGTGACACAGTCTGTCTTCCCTATCTAAGCTTCGAAGCTCGGGGAAACGGCTTTTAAATCGCCTTGGCTAGCATAGCCCCGGATCTCGAGCCGCAGCCTCGTACGAGATCGTGCGCTAGCCCCATACGATCCATATGAACATCAGCCGCTGTAGACTCCCGAGCTTTACAGCGGGAGGAACCCGCCAGATCTATAGACCAGACGGGCGCCCTATAGAGGACCATGGATCGTGCGACGCCCATACTATTCTTCGTACTCGGGGGTATATCGCCCGAAATACTCTTTTAAGCTTCACTGAATATACAGGATGAGGCCTAGGTACTTCATATACTGGCCCAACTGTAATCCAGTGTCATCAACTCGGAGATTTGAACTGGATGGTTCCTGGAAAATATACTTACTAACGTTTGTGATGTTATTTTTGTAAATAATATATGTTAACTTTATGTTTTTGTTGTTTATATTATCCAAGATCAGTCTCACTAATAAATGACTTAACTTTCCAAAATATTTGTACACATTTTTTCAACATTAATTAATTATTCTAAAGATACAAACACAATACAAACGTTACACCGATCATCCGAAAAAAGTGCAATACACCATCCTTTCAACTGCTTTAAGAGTTCACAAATCGGTAAATATATGTAGCTACATACATTTTATAGCAATCCTTTATCTTTAACATTTCACTTAAAGCACGAAATTGTAAATGGGATGTGTCTACCGAAGCGTCACTCCAGTTATTCGGTGAGGCAGAAGTCTCGAGGGTTAACTTTCCAAGTGCTGCGTTAATTGCACTTGGACGGGTTCTACGTTCAACGATTAATAAACATGATTTTCCTATTCCTAACTTGATTTTGTATTTCGAATATCCTGCCAATTATCTTTAATTTTTATTCCGATAATCTATTATTAGTGTTTTTGATATTTCAATATTAGTTAGTGGAAATGCTTTCGTTTTTACCCGACTGCGAAACAAGAGGGGTTATGTTTCTCGCCTAAATGGATTGTCGTATTTTTGTATGAGTGGTGTCAATAGTCGTGAGAGTGACACTGGGTACATCAAAATTGTAAAAATGTAGTAAACAGATAGTGTGGATAGATAGATAAAAGTTCACAGAGAAGTTAAATCGAGAACTATGCGTAGGTAGTTTTCCCATTTAATTTGCGTTATTCCATACTGTTTGGTTTTGTAACATTAATAAAATAAGTATTCAGGATGGGTTCGATTTATTATTAGACATAGACATGTAAAGGCGCTCATAGCCCAGTTGCACTCGGTGATTAGAAACAATCATCGAGGGTAAGAAACGATGGCGCGGTCAGTACCTGGATGGGTGACCGCTGGTGGCATGTTACCATGAGCGTCTCCGTGATTCGGAGGTCACGTTAAGCAGTCGGTCCCGGTTCTTATCATTCGATAACAGTCGTGAAGCTTAGTTGGAGGCCTTCGGGCGGCTTAAAAACATCCAACGGCAAGATTTACGTAGCCACAACGTATCTTGCCAGTCCCCAACCCGCACTTGGCCAGCGTGGGGACGTATGGCCTTAACCCTCTCCTGAGAGGAGACCCGAGCCCAGCAGTGGGACATTATGGGTTGTTGTTTGTTTGTTTTTTGTTTTAGACATGTAAAGATCATCGACGAGTTTTAACACCTACATTGATTTTATAAGAAGTACCTCCCATAACACTCCTAATTCCTAGGTTCTTTGACATAAAGTCGAAAACATACAACCACTAAAACAGCTACTTGAGGAAAACGCTCTGGGAAATTATGAAATAAAAGTGCTCAACGACAATATAGTCAAAATTCCAGCTAAGACATTTTAATGCTACTAAAAACATTGTAAAACAGAAAGAAAACTGACAGAGTTCTATACATACAGACCCAAGCAAGACCGATCCTTTAAAGTCATACTGAAATCTATACATCCATCTACAGATACAGAAAATGTTCACCTAGCCCTAAAATAACTAGGACATGATACTGTTCACAAATGAAACATAAAGCAGAGCTTAACAAAAAACCTCTACATTTATTAATAGTGGAACTTCAATCAAAAAAGAACAACAATAAAATTTACAACATAAAAATAATTTTAAATTGCCGCATAATATTTGAATCACCATGGCCTATACGCACCATACATGTATAATTTTAACGCTACCGCACACCGAATTGTACAAAATGCGCTGGAATCACACATCTATCAATTGCCCCATAAAAAACGTTCTGACAATGTCAAATGCGTTCTTTGTAATGGAAATCACCCGGCTAACTATAAAGGATGTTTTGTCTATTAAGAGTTCCAGAAACAAAAGTGCCTGCTCCTAAAAAAAGCAGACCTACGAGTTGCGGGAACAACAAGGCATAAAAACGGCCAGTACACTCAAGGACAAGACCAATTTCAGTGAAACATAGCGCCACACCTCCAAAAAAACTTATGCAGACACTTTAAAAGAGACTGAAAATGACATGGGCTTCACATACGGTGAAAAAACCAGAGTCAAACCAATGAAATGAAACAGGCGTTAAAAATGTTTGAATAAATAATAAAACAAATGTGTCTAATAAAAAAATCTCTTAACAAATGTAATGATTATTATGAGTGATGATTCAAACAAGTGAAAATTACTACTTGGAACGCCAACAACTTATTGCAACACTACCTAGAAGTTAAAATATTTTTTGCGACCAATTTGCTTAATATATTTCTAGTTTCGGAAACGACTTTACATAAAAAAAAAATAACATTACAAAATATCAAATTTATCACACTATGCTCCCGGATGGTACAGTCCATGGTGGTTCGGCTATATTCATCACAGAAAAAATACGTACATTATACTACTAATTCATACCAAACTGAAAAAATACACACTTAATAGTCGAGAAAGACAAAGGTCCACTATTACTATTAGCACTGTATATCCCTCCTAAGCACAACATGAATGTGAGACTCAACTTTTTTGCTACCTTGGGACAGCGGTTTGTGGCCAGCGGAGACTTCAACACAAAACATAAAGACTGGGGGCTCGGGTTACTCCTAAGGTCCATCACTTTTGGAATTAGTGCAATCTCTCAGATTAATATTCACTTCTACTGGTGAACCAACATACTGGCCATACGACCCGCTCACGACAGCAAAAACCTTACCTTTTGAACTTTTTTGTTAGGTCTCCCCTCCTTTTCAATTAAGTGCTATTCTTACTTTGAGCTTTCTTCGGACCATTCAGCACACGTAAATTTATCGGTATAAAGCATAGAGGAGAACTGTAGATTGTATAACAATAGAACCAAAAGTGCCTTGCACTGCAGAATACCCCTTCAATCAGACGAAGTTGTGATTGATAATATGGAACGTTTTAACAATAAGATTCAGGATGCTGTATGGACCGCTACTCCCAACCTAAATGTGAAATGACAGAACATTAATAGCTATCCCAAAGAGACGCTAGAATTGGTAAAAGAGAAACGCGAAGCCACAAAACTTTGGCAGACTACAAAATATCATGTGCACAATTTAGAAATAACGTACTTATTAAGAAGCTAAAAAATGACTTGCATTATGTATTAAAAGTATATATTGCAAGTAACTTTATGGCAAGGTATGTCGTATGTTGTAAATGAAACCATGATTAGACTTTATACTTATAATAGAAATAAGTATGCAACAAACTTAGAGCCGTTAAGATAATTCTTTTAGTGTGATGTGCAGCAGTCCTTCTCTGAGTGTTTTCAAGATATTCATGGTTTATTTTCTGTTCCTACGATAATCAGACCCCTTTATTTTTACGTGTGGAAACCCCCTCGGGCCTTCACCCCACCGGGGTTTACGGCGGGGCGGTTTGTCAGAATCGAACCGACTAAAACCACACGGTGTGCCACTCTGGGCCTGAGACGGGAGAGATCCGGGAACCGCTTTCTTACGCCATCCGGAACGATAATCAGACCCCTAGTACAAGTATGTCTGTATGCATTTTGTCTATTATGCTGTTTCATTATCGTATATGTCTATTACTTGTATTAAACGGTAAAATATGTACAATATGTGTATTTTTTCTGTATAAATTAATAATAATTTTATTTTTGATTATATACAATTACGATATGATTCATAAGAACGCGGGACTATGTCTTGACGTTTCTCTAATATTCTCTTTTCACTCAGAGTTTACTTGAAGAAAAGTCAGTTTTGGGTTAAGCTCATCTTTGTACATGACATTTCCTTGTATATTGTATGCTTATATATTTGTGCGCGTACAAAAAAGAATGAATATAAATATAAACATTACATTTACACGTGTTCTAGGAGACAACAGCTCTGCAGGACAAAAATACTATAAAAAGAAAATTTTAAATGTATATTATACATACACACCCGTCACTAGCGTAGTTCAATAGGCATAAACCTCATAAACCTCCTTTCTAAGGCGAGTTTTTATGTCGAGCGTTAGGATATGTATCTATCTACATATCCTAACGCTAGATAGATAGATAGAAGACTCTTTATTTGCACACTATAATATTACAGTTAGAAGAAAGTACATAAAATATGAGACGGAGTGTACAAAGGACGGCCTTATTGCCTAAAGCAATCTTTTCCAGGCAAACTTATGATGGATCGAATTGTATAGAAGAGACAGTGGTAGTTGTCGGTGCAATGAGTTTAGTCAATAAAAAAAAACTAAAGTATTACTTACATATATAATATATGTACATAATACTTTATTTAAAAAATAACCTGCTTGTATTAGATATTGTAATCGTATTTCTCCTGTTTATATGAACAACGCCAATATTATTTATATAATAATTAATATTGATTTAAATATATAGGCGTAACTTCAAAGTGATTTTATGTAAACTTACAAATTTATAAAGGGTTAAGGGTCACGCAGGTAAAACATTCGTAAATGCGAGATTTGTACAAGTTCAATTTTTGCATTTTTTTGGAGATAGTTTAAAAATAAACATGGAAAAGAATAAAAACAATAATATAATAGATAATTGTACGCGTTACCCACCCCTAAGTCTTAGATACAGCATAAAAACCAATTTGAAATATATATTTATGGAGTTGAGATAAAAGTAATAGTTATTTTTCATGAAGCCATTCATTAATACAAAATACACTCTACATGAAATCTTTGGAAATTCTATTAGCGGGGTACGGGCCAATGAGTTCTGTATCAAACAAGACCCGAGCTTCATTGTGTCCTGCCCTTTAGATATACGTTTAATTAATGCCTTGTGTGAGCTTATCTCATGCTGGGTCGCTAACCGATGAAATTCAAGATGGCAGTCCATTAACCATATATTATGTTAACTTCGGAAAGGTACTTTCCTATTCTGCTTATCTTGATATAGGTGAATTGCTCAATCGGGGAAAATGGAGGTACGTGCCATCGCATGGTTCTTGTGGTTGTCCTTTTTGAAAGTTAGAAATTTTGTACAAAATAGTTTCATGGCAGAGTGTACACAAAATGTTAATAAAGACAAATGGGTATTTAAAGAAAATGGGAAACCTTAATAAAGTAAAACAAAATTTAAAAAACATATCAATGTGACATAACTTAAAAGTCGGAAATCGGATATCAAGTGATTCTACAAAGTTTTATTTTCTTTTAAATTAACGGTATATGCATCCAGTGGTGAACCAAATGTTTTAAATATTTAACTTAATACAAGTTACTTATAAAAACAAGTTTAATACGAGTATGAGTAACTAATGCTGCACATGACAAAATATTATGATTCAAATAGTTTGATAAGACTTATGAAATGCACGATGAAGTGAAAAATTGAGCTAGTTTTTTTTAATGGAATGAATCTCGTTCACACGCCCCCTACTGTAACTTCTGTACACTAGGATCAACAGCAGTAACCCACGAATACACCGGGCTATGACACTCGGGAAGTCCCAAGAAAAATTAAGCTGTCTTGGAACTCGCAACAAAATTAATCAGAACAAAGCTGGAGGAGTTCGAAACGCAATAAGTCCACTTCTCTTATTAGCAAAGCGGGAGAAAAATGGAGTCAAAAAAGGCAGACACCTTTTTCAAGCTGGGAAGCACCACGGATAAAACTATTATGGGTTCTAAGTGAGCTATAACTGATTACTATAGTATGTATGACTGAATCCTCTAAACGCACGGCAATTACTGTGGCTGACACAAGATCCTCCCAGTATTTCCTCCCTAGATGTCTCTTGTAAACTATTCACTATTATGCTACGTGCATTGAACCAAATACTGCATCACCAGAGTATATGATGAGCTGATTGATCGAAGCTAGAATCAGGTGTTGAGCAACGCCACAAAGGTAAATCGACTAATTTAAATAAGTGTAGTTTGCCTTAAGGTTACCGTGACCTGTAAGAAATTAAGCGACATAGTGATCCACCTCTATGTGCTCGACAACCGTTTGTGAACAGATAGAAAGTACTGATTAAGGTGTCGCGTCTTAGATGATTCATCCCATAGAAGTTGCTATTTCTCCATGAGGTCGTTATAGATATTGCACTGCTGTTGAAATAATCTTATGATTTTATCGCGGCCTCGTACGCCCAAAAAATCGCATTCCGTATTTTTCAGTGTAAAATAGTACATGGCTGCATGTTTTTGCACCTCCAGATCGACCGGAAGATCACCCGCCAATGTCTCGCATAAGAAAATTAAAGCAAGTTATTGGCCTTGGAACAGTGTGCGACGGACAGTACATACGGTCACCTTATCGGCCCATACAGGATCTCCATAGCAAATAGAACCCAAATAAGTAGCTCTATATATGACCTTTAGTGTATTAAATTACACACCTCACACCGTAGTTGATATCCTAGTCAATGTTAAGAAACTTTTTTTAGACTATTCATTAAGTGTTCCATAAATAAAGTTTCTTTCTGAAACTAATACCAAATAACACATTGAGATCACTTTTTAATTATTTCAATATTTTGTTAATCTTGCAACAAACACTTCAATTAATAGGCGAGCGATTATAGTGGATTAGTTGGGGAACTCCCGAAACTGGGGATTTCTGGAGATTAGCTTGGAGCCGGAGACAACATTACGGAATTACCACTATGAGGCGATTATCAAATCTCTGTAAGATAATAGTTTCATTTAAACGATATTGATATTCGAATAAATGAAATTTTATCAAGAATTCTCATTATGTCATGATCATCGTATTCATTAGTTATGCGTTGTCTGTTAGTATACCTGTAAGAAATTTCTTGAATGTAACTGAGTTCATTTTATTCTAATTAGTTTGGCATTGGAATATGTATTTGTCTTTCAGGCTGTCTTGAAGACGATAATAGTACACACCTACGAAAAGTTTATTCAATAATTTTATGATAGTTTTCTGGTTAAAATTATGTGGAAAATTAGACGTCGGCTTAAGTAATACTTAACCTAGAGTAATGATAATATAATTGTTAGTGTTAAAGATACGTTAAAGACACGTTGATTTTTTTATTTCATGACACAAATGTGCACACACACACACACACACACACAGAGAGAGAGAGAGAGAGAGAGAGAGAGAAAGAGAGGGAGAGAGAGAGAGGGAAACGAACGCAATTACACCGTATTTTATTTTATTTGTACCTTAAACCTATGATCTAACTCTGTAATAGCAGAACACTAACTCCTAAGTCAGAGGAATNCACACACACACACACACACACACATACATACACACACTCACATGGTCATAAAAATATCATTGTAACATATATTTTTTGGGAGAAAATAAAAACATTATTATTATACTTAACTGAGTGATAAAAGTTTCATTGCAGGAATGATAAGGTGGCTTACTGCAGACAATTGTTTAAGTCTGGGTGTGTTTGTGTACATTGGTTGAATGCCTATAAATTTGCCCGTGTCATAGGTTTTGTTTATAGTGGAAAGAAAAGATCCAAACAGTACTTAACGATACCAACTAGTCATAAAAAAGAAATAAATATTATTTTACATTAATTTAATAGCGCCTGTTGCGATACAATTGAGTAAGTCTTAACTAAACTCGATTCGATCCATCAACATTAATTATATAAATTATAATCTGATCAAAAGTAGCAGAATCTATCCAAATCAATGGATTGTTAAATTGGTTCAGGCATTTTAGTTTAAGATACATATAAATTCCATGTTGCAGATTTATTAATAAATATATTATATTACATTGTATCATGATTTGAAATGGAACTGTGTGATTTGTACCGTTTTATTAAATTTTATTAAAAAAACTCATAGATTATAATTTTTATATTATTGTACAATTCTATCGGTAATAGCCTGTTGGTCTTATAGTGATTGAAGTGACAAAAACTACTAAATCGGAGGTCGTGAATTGAATACTCACGAAGAGCAAATAATTTTATGGTTAGTACGATTATTTACATTTAGTATAGAAACTAACTAGACATAAGTATGTTTCTTGGTAGTCTGGTTATCATAGTATAGGTTCTATTTATATAAAACGGTCTACGTTTTAGCTCTTAAGTCCCCTATTAGTCATAAACCTTCACTATTGTTCTCGAAGTCGTTCAAAAATGTCTGTACCTCGGGTGGACTTTGATGTTAGGTAGTAACAACTTCGAGGACGAGGTGAATAGGATAATTCAGCTGGATGGGGCAGCATTCGGGTGGAAACTTCGTCGGGTCTTTTCCTAGTTGATCCCACATTGCCTAATAACGAAAGTCTTCAAACTTATCTTCAATATTGGTGTAAAGTGTGGATAATATTTAATATTCTATAAAAATATATTTTAAATTGAAACAAATCCTCCGCTTCGAAAGTCGGACTTCACAAACAACTTTCTCACGAATATAAAGGAAGAAGATAATTCATGTACAAGGCACGAAAGTCCAATAAAATTTATGCAAGGATACAAGCAGTAAAATAGATACTCATTGTTTTACGGCAGTACACAATACAATTTACAAACATAACAATTAAACTGTAAATAAAACTCAAAACGAATCGTACATATCTATTCAAACATCTAAAGTCAATCTTAACGAACATAAGCCCTGAAAAACATTACTCTGAATTCCACCTTGACTTGAGTAGAATAAAGTCTATTTTTGAACTTATTCTTTTAAAGGTTGCCGTGGTATAAAGGGATCGGTCATTTGGTCTGGGGTTGCCATCGTTTGTAGCGTAATCGGGTCCGACTAAGGGTTACAATATTGGTATTAAGTAGGCTTACCATTTGAAATATAGTACCGCGATATGAATTTTGAGATCCCTAGTGAAGTATTTTGTATGTGGGCTTTTAAGGGTTACAATCGTTAATGTAATTTTTGTTATTGATTCTCTTCATTGGGAATTCATGGAAAATATGTTTTTGAAATGAAAACTTCTTTGGGTTCGTTGAGCACTTAATAGATTAAAAAATAAAACACGGAATTCGCGTCATCGTCACCAAACGTATGTATATACATATGTCGTCGTCAATAGCAAATCGTCAAGTTACTTAGTTTTCACTTCTATCGGCAGTCCCCAAAGACTGCACCATTTTGTTGTGGATTTATTACAAGACATTTGAATGAATATTTTTGATTGAAGGGAAACTTAACTATAACAACAATTTCTTATACTACTATTATCAATGCTTTACTATTTACAAAATTGTCCTAGAATTTGAAAAATTACTAAGGTAATCTGAAAAATCTTAAAATCTCAATTCTGTGTTGTTGATACATGCCAAGCCAATCAGTAATCAACATACAAAGAATATGGTACAGTGCTCCGTAATCCGCAGTCAAACGAGCCTCATTTTGTTCAACAGAGCGTTGGCGGCAAATGAACTCGACCTTTTTAGGGCCGTCAAAAGGGTAAGTGCGAAATGAGCACTACATGCCAACATTGCTGTTCTAAAACTAGATACCTAAATATGGTTCTGTTTTTGTGTATTATAAGTTAGAGTGGTATGGATTTTATAGTTTTTGTTTCTTAAATATTGATCATGTGACTGAGTCCCAAATCAATTGGTAAATAAAAATAAACACAATCTAACTAACTAACTAATCCCTATTGATGGCTTATTGTAATTAAAATGTACTTTTACTTAATATAATTATTACGTATCTAATGACATCTCCAACGCCATTTATCAAGCTATCCTCGAGATCATCAACAACAACCTATAATATAACCCATAACCCTGAGAGGAGACCTGAGCCCACTTCTGGGCTCGGGTCTCCTCTAAGGAGCAGGTTAAGGCCATACGCCCCCACGTTGACCAAGTGCGGGTTGGGGACTGGCAAGAGAACGTTGTGGCTACGTAATCTTACCGTTAGATGTTTTCAAGCCGCCTAAAGGCCTCCAACTAAGTTTCACGACTGTTATCCTATGATAACAGCCGGGACCTTCTGCTTAACGTGATCTCCGAATCACGGAGGCGCTCATGGTAACATGCATGGTATCAAGCTATATATTAAGTTAATTTAGGCAACAAAACTTGATCGAGAAATATGCATTCATACTCACATACCCTAAAATCCTTATTCTCGCGCAATCAGGTAAAAATAAGCATATTCTTCTTTAGATTTTCATATTGATGTTTAATAAAGTTTATTATTATAAGTATGATGCATAGCTACTTTTTTGGTTCTCACTTTATTTATTTATTTATTGCTTTATGTACAAATACAGGCATCGGCGGACTTAGAGCCTAAGGCATTCTCTGCCTTGCTCCCCAGGCCAGGCTCACTTTGCATGTAGGTATGTGATATTTTAAAAGTAGGATTACGAAACATAATTAAAGCATGGTTATTTTTAAAATTTTGAAATATTAATGAGAGAGGAGGAGACTCGAGCCCAGCAGTGGTACATTATGGGTTGTGGATGATGTTGATGAGAAAAAAAAATGTTTATTTTAATTTATTCTTCTTCATGTTGTTAGTTTTTTTTTGTAAAATTAAGAAATAAAAGTTTCTATTTTCAAAGGTAATCATTTTACACCCAAAGCTTACAAATAATTTTCCTTTTCCCAGTATCATCAAAAAGGTTTTCAAATAAAGATAGGTACTTCATCTTAACCTGATAATGCAGTTTTTGAAAGAAAAGTTCAAACGATATTGGAGATTTACGAAAAACAAAATGCTTATCGCATCCAGGTTTATTTTGTATTCAGTCTCATGGAACAGTTTGTACGCAGTATCAGGAGCTACTAACTGCATCGTGTAGCGAATGTTACAATCAAAGGTTACGCAATTTGCTGAGCTAGCAAGTACGTTGCCTCATTCATCATCCTATCAATTTCATTTTGTTCGATTTGCTTTATATGCTGCTACGACCGATGCGGATCTAGTTTTTTCTTATTGATTTCGTTTTTGAACATCGGAACTACTGTTCTTTTCGATTTCTGAAACATAATCAAATGAACGGTGATAATTTTGAACATCTACACGGTTGGCCTAGTGGTTTCAGTGGTCGCCACACCACTTCCTACTGCGCAAAGTGTTGTGGGTTCAAATCCTACATGGGACAACACTTTCTGTGATCTATAAATTGTTATTCTAAGTCTGGGTGTACTTTGTGTCCGTTTCATGTATATTTGTAAAGATCCCCGTGACACAGGAATGTATATTTCTAATGTGCGAGTTGTCTTTAAAAAAAACCTGTATTTTACATAAACAGATTCTTGATTACATTGATTAAATTGAGTGGTAATACGTATAAATTGTTCCATAAGACTGAACGCAAAAATAACTTGGATATGAAAAAAAAGAGTTTTTCATAAAATAACAGGATTTAAGTCATAGAGTAATCAAGAATCGGAGTTTTATAAAATACAGATGATCAAAAGGCTTTACAACATTGAGTAATTAAAAATCAGAGTTTTGTAGAATAACGTGTTATGAAGATATGATAAACATCCGTTACCGTGGGAGAGCCACGCTTCGGCATGCATGGGACGGCTCGACCGGAGTGATACCACGGTCTAACAGAAAACCGGTGTGAAACAGCGCCTGCGCTGTGTTTCACGAGTGAGTGAGGATACCGGAGGCCCATAATCCAACCCTTCCCCTCATCCCCCTCCCCATCCCCCAAGGCCGGCAACGCACTCGTGATGCCTCTGGTGTTATGAGTGTCTATGGGCGGCGGTAATCGCTTACCGTCAGGCGATACGTCTGCTCGTTTGTCCCCTATTCCAAAAAATAAAAAAAAGAACATCATTTAAATATAAGAAGATTTAACCTGTGTCTTCTCTATCTAAGTTTTTAATGGAAACCATAATCTTAATCTTGAATTAAGAGGACTTTAATACACGAGTACATAAAGTGCCTTAAATGTTCCTAAATCTTATGAATTACAAATTTGTTCATAGTTGTAAGCGGTTTTGTGTTCAATGTTCTAATCAGTAGTAGCATCACAGTACAGACATATTTAATTATCGTTTAATACTATATTTCACAAACAAAACAAAAGGTTTGGCTGAGTCGAAAAACTCTAAAGCAAGTTTATTCATTTGGAAAACAAAATCCGCTCCACCCTTTGTAGATTTTACTAAAACTAAACTTTAATTATTTACGTTCTGCTCAAAGAAGGATTTACTAAACAAACTGTAAATATATATCAAACACAGCTATATCGTTTGATAAAACTAGAGGCTTTTAAATGAGATATCAAAATGATTAAAAACTGTTCAAAATCATATTAATAATCAACGTTGTTCAACCTTATTTCACCTACTCAGGTGATGTTATAAAAGAAACTTCAAACACATAACTAAATGAATTTTACAGCGAAGAGAAATTATTTCAGGTTAGTTAACCTAACTTGAAATAATTTCAAATAGATATTTTTTATGGGATTGTGGCCAAGACTTTCACCACTCATGAATACCTGCGACTCCGACAGACAAGAGTAAGAACGCATATCTATCAAATTCAATTATAAAAAAGTATTTATATTCATCTGTCAGTAATGGTACGTAAAGTAAAAAATCATTTTTCATGAGCAACGTATATTTAATTTATAACGTATCAATACTGTGCATGTGTTATCTTAACGCAGCAGAAGATGGTGGTATAATAATATTATTTTTAACAAATCTATATCCAGAGTTCGGTAGGAAAGAGGACAATGTTGATAATTACTAACTGTGGCTAGTCTTTCAAAACCTAATTATATTATACTAACTAAAAAAGCAGGTCATCATAAATCATAGTAATACATCATACACAAAGATCATAAAGGAAACATGCAAATAACTTGGAGCGACGAGCTTCCTAAAAACCATAATGGCGTGTGCCTTACGCTTATGCTTTGGATGGTACTAATTTGAATATCGGTTTTCACTATCTACATACTGTTAGCACCTTTCTAAAAGATAAGAAGATTTTACCGTGTTATCTTAACATTTGATTGTTTTCATTTTCAAGGCTTCGTACAAAAGGATCCGTTTCTGTTTTATCAGAATTTTGCAGGTAAACTGCTTATTAGAGTGTTAGGGAAAACAAAAGCAGTATCATAGGTTTTTGGTTACTTCTACTCTTAAATTTAACTTTTTATGTTATCCCATTTAAATTAGGGTTTGCTATAAAATGTTTTTTTTTCAAATACGACTAGAAAAATACATCTAACAAAAAACGATATACAGAATGTAAAAAAACGACTACCGAAAACGAAAGGGGCTGATTAAGCACCCCAAAATGTAATAAAAAAGAATCTGTTGATCTTAAAAAAAATATAGCCGTAGAAAACAATTGGTCAAGATTTTTGTTTTTTTTGTTGTGTGTCATGTGTTATTTCATTTGATAGCCAGCAATGTATTGCACGCTCCGCGTAGTTACATCTAACTGTTATGGTTATCATTGGTTGTCAGCCCGCTTGCCGATTCGTTAGTCGATAGCAAGTTTCGGGGACTCCCCGTCTGCTGTATTACGACTAAATTAACGATCATTGAAAATGAGCCTTAAAGGGTTTTTAATGATTACCGCAAGTAGGTAGTGAATTGAGCACAGCTGAGCTCGCCTGATTGCAGACTGATGAACGCGATCAAGAAATGTAGGGTTCTCGGCACTTCTTGTATTTAGGTCTGAAAATACAGATATGATACGGCTACTCATTTCGTCAGCTGTATCGCACCCCCATCAAAGATGCGTTCCTTACATAAACTACGTGTTTCACTACAGCACATAACAGCACATAACAATACGTACGTATTAAGAAACAGTGAGTGTTTATTTGTAAACATTACAACACACTGTTAAATAAAGTACCTATTGTTTTTTACTTAACTTAATACTTAAATTACACACAATAGGAGAGAAAAAAGTATAAAGTACTGAATAAACCACGTAACTAACTTACTATACCAACTAAAAAGAATAAAAAGGAAATACAAAAAATACTTTCGCGAAAGGTAATGCAAATTCTACGCACTGCGCGAGTGCCAAGTACGAATATTGGACAGCAGCTTAAAAATAAATCAAAACATTTTGAGAAATTAAACCCTTTTAAAATACCGTCAAAGAGACATCAGCAGTTAGCGGTGCCTTTCGATGTCTTCTTTGATATCGTTTTGGCGTGGGTTTGGAAGTAGGTAGGTGTCGAACAATGTAACGTAACAATATTAGAAACAAATAATCAATAAATTCTTCCGATTTCTGTTCTAAAAATTTTAGACGACTAGTACGAAGTAAATATTAAGTTTTCCGTTCAGAAAGAATAGAAACGTGTGTGATGAGGCTACGGGTTCGATTCCCGGCGCAGAACAAAATTTCGTATGACAACCGGCTACCAGCTGATACCAAGGCACACACCAAGGTGGGAGTAAGTAGGGTAAGTAAAATAAGTACCTACTTGTGGGAAATGACTAATCAGGGTGATTTGAGTGGTTCAAAAATTAATCGGGATAATTTTTTTATACGAACGCAAAAAAATATCAAAAATGCCCAGATGGGTAGGTATCCATTAACTATTGTATAGCGTTGGTTGATAACATATCGACAAGCCACATTGGTGCGTGATTTCGTATAAAGTTTTCGTGTGGTTTCAAGTGAGTAGGTACCTTGAGTAATCAACCACGTACTTTATGAAGTAAGAAAGTAAAGGTTTGTACCTAACTAATGATTTATATATCAGATTTACCTCTCCTGGAACTCTCAGATCGGGGAGGTAAGTCGCAAACTATTTGCTGCAGCAGGATCTCTGCGAAGGCTACGGAATTTCCTGCCAACTAATACTAAACTTGCGCTCGCACAATCACTTCTACTCCCCATCCTTGACTATGGCGATGTCAGCTATCTGGACCTCACCGAAGACCAATTGAATAAACTTGAGCGACTTCAAAACTTATGCATTAGATTCATATTTGGATTACGTAAATATGATCATATCTCAGAGTTTCGTTCTAAACTCAAGTGGCTACCAATACGCTTTCGCCGGAATCTGCATATTCTTACTCTTTTATACAGTGTTCTGTTTCATCCTCACACACCCCCGTATCTTAAAGAACGTTTTCAATTCTTAAAAAGTACACATTGCAGAGACCTGAGGTCATCGGAGAATTTTAAACTGAAAATGCCAGCACATACCACTCAGTTTGCAGACAAGTCTTTTACTGTGCAAGCGGTAAGGCTTTGGAACAACTTGCCAGATAATATCCGACGAGCAAAAACCTTGGATATGTTCAAAAAGCTAGTGAAGGATTACTATTTATCATTGTGAATAATTTTTGAATAAATTTCATGTTTTATGTATATTGGTCCGTATGTGTATGCATACTCTGTGTGTATGTATTTGTGTGGGTATAAGTATGTTTGTGTAATGGGAATAGTGTTTAACATTTTTATATGGATCGCTACTATTTCTTTTTGTTTTTTTGTATATTTTATGTGTTCCTTGTATGTAACTTACCCTAAATTTCAAAATTTTGAAACACTCTTATCCGTGTTATGGTTGTCTGGAAGAAATCGCCGAGAGCGATAAGACCGCCATTTGTTATACATACTTTGTGACTGTTCCTATTGTACCGTTTCTTACTATGTGTATACAATAAAGACAAATAAAAAAATAAAAAAAAATATCTACATAGCTAATTGTTAACGCAGATGCAAGCTATATAAAGTTAGGGCCTTACATTCTATTCATATTTCATAGGTTAGGTTAGATGATTCCATGTCGGTCAGGATGGCGTAAGAATGTGGTTCCCGGACCTCTGCCATCTCAGGCGCAGAGTGGGACACCGAGTGGTTTTAGTCGGTTCGATTTCGACACACCGCCCCGCCGCAAACCCCGGTGGGGTATAGGCCCGAGGGGGTTTTCACACGTAAAAAAAAGATGTTTCCATGTCAGGTACTTACCTAAGATTCTGTGTTTAGAACTTAGGTTTCTTAAAAGTTATGTTTGTAAAATAAAGACAGACCGTGCTGTCAAGGTACTAAGTTACTACCTTGATAAAATTATTAGTATTGCGTGGGAGGCAGTACGCGCGCCCTAGGTATTAATCGTTTAACCATGTGGCACGGCGTCCAATGACTCCGGCCGGTTGCATCTGTTTATATTTTCGTATACATTACTGTTTTATTGGTTTCATTTGTTTTTAGTTTTCTAAATGAGACAATTAGTAGTTAGGGTCCTTCATGTTGTACTGGATGTATATTACCAGAAAAATATATGAAAATACTTAGATAGATCAACATATTTTTTGCGTTTTTAATCGCTAAATCTATTCATTGTCTGATTGTGGCCCCCGAGTTTTCAGTAGCAGTCTTTTTACACCCTGTATGTACGTATTAATTGCTTCGGTGGCGCAGTGGTAGCGTACGCGACTGCCGTCCATGAGGTCTCGGGTTCGAATCCTGGGTCGGATCAAATGTTTGTAATGTCTGCAAATATTTGTTTCGAAGTTTGGGTGTTTTCTATTTTTAAAAAAAGTATATATATGTAATAATTTCAGTTGTCTAGTACCCACCTAGTCTAGTATCTGCTTAGATTGGGACTAGGTGGCGTTGTGTGTTAAAATGTCCGAAAATATTTATTATTATTATTATTTATAATTAAAATGTTTTAATAATAATATAATAGAACAACACATGACATACTTATATTTTATTGCACCCGCTCACAAAATTTTTCAGGTAATGATCAAGAAGTATTCTATTGACAAACAACAGTTCAAGAACTGTTGTTTGTCAATAGTTTTAAGTTTAGTTTTAATTCAGTTAAATATTGTCTTAATTGTGAAATATAAAACCCTTCATATTAAAGTTGTATATGTACATTTGGTTGCACAGACTTCTGAAATTACAACGTTAATACGAGATTCAAAGTCTCATTAAAGTTATTTACCAATAATTCGTGACATTATAAAAGTGACCTTTATTGTCGGGTTGCAATCGAACCTCAATATTATTTATAAAAAATATTTACAATGCCAGAGATAAGTCATTCTAATTGTTACAACATATGTAAAGTAAGTATAACGAACTGAATTTTTGAATATCACATTTTATTTCACCTTAAGAGCAAGAATCTTCTGAATGTTTCTACCAATACATTCTAATGAATTTTTACTAAAATAAATTACAATTCAAATTTTTTAATACAAATATTAAAAATCAACCAAACACAATCAAATAATTCATGTCATTATAATAACCCACCCCGGATCGCTCCCGGCGAAAAAGTGCCCATGGCACTGTCCATGATATGACAAAATTTTTGAATAAAATAATAAAAACAGCAACAAAAACATACACCCCTTTAGTAATAATATTAATTTAAAACTACATATGGTGGAGTAAGCAATTGTCTGTCAAAAAGATTTTATGTGCGAATTCTATCTAAAGGCACAGCAATGATACCTCAAAGTGGAGTAAATGAAACCGTGGAATCGTTTTCTCAAAGGAATTGAGGACGTTTTCGACTCTGCAATGTCATTGAAGGTATGAAGCACAATTGCAGTGACTAGTAAGATAAGTTGATGAGGAATAATCTCAAATTATATGCAATGTCAACTTATAGTTTAATTACTTCTTCTTGTCGAGTTTTCAGGTAACATCTGTACTTTCATCATATTATCAGTGGTAAAATTTAATTTATAGCCTCATTTTTCTATGGTGACCCAGTAGTAAATCCGAAGAAAGTAAAAGGTTTCATAATTTACTAAAAAGTATTTCTAACTGCAAAAATATGATAAAGGCAGTAATAGCATTCTGTTATATGAATGTCAACGGCTAAACATTCGCAGAGCATGAGTGCTAGAAACTAAAAAAAATACTTTTTTACCACGATCAAACCTAATATGAAGCTAAAGAAAATTCCTGAGTAAATGAATTCCGAATTCTTGCAAGAGTATGTGAAAATTAAGCAAACAAATTGTCTAGGCGAGCAAGTGATTGTGTTGGTAGGGTCTCCTTAATTAAATATCTCTATCGACTGTACTGGACTCAATGGTGTTTCGTTGTAGTCATTATCTCTTTTCATTTGGTGGGTGCTATTTGGGATAACAACAGTAATCAAAATAAACGAAAACACATTTTTGAACTTCTTCTTAATTAAAACCAGAATTTTTACTAGTATGTCTGTTTCAATTTTAGCCACTACAAATACAGTAAGTATTAGTGTTGCTGTGTTTGTGTAACGTGATCATGGTCCAGAATAAAATAAAATAATCGGGACTTGTTCTGATGCTTTTGGCTAATAAAGACCTATCTTATTTCCCTCTTATTAACGTTTATCCTACTACTTGGTTTTAAGAACTTGATTATGTTCGCCGACTCTTGGGTTTTTCAAGTGTGAAAGGTATATAAATAGAAATTAGAGATTAGGTTTGGTAAATTACAAAGGCATTACGAATTATTTTAGTCATTCGTTCAACACTTTCAACATTCATTCTCTTCTCGAGTCACACTTTCCTTTAACGGTATCGTATTGTATTTTTACCATGTTATTCCCCTTGATATCACTTACTTGTGAATATGCTGGACTTGGACCGGCTAAAACCGTAAACGGTTTTAGGTAGCCTGGGAACCAGGTGTAACCTACAATGGAAATCATTGAAACCCCAACGTAACTCGGGCCATTTACGACTTACAGTAGACCCCTCTTATGAAGGAGCATCTTGACGTTTCCTTCCTGCACTCGAAAGGGGGTTATCCCTCCAGTTCTTACTATACATTAATGTAAACTATAATTTCAAAGTTAGTAAAGAAGTATGTTTTTCGTAGTTCATTTTATTCGTTATAGTAACCGTTATTGCTGAATGTCGAATGCTGCCCGTATCATTACATCTCAACTTATTATACTATATATTACTCTGTCTGATAGAAAGCATGAGCAGAATTCGGGAGTGGTAGCCACTATATTCATAGCGCATGTAGATAATGCAAAATGAAGCATGATGACCCACTCTATGGCAGTCCATTGAGATACTTTTGCGTCACTAGGCCTCGCACTCGCTAATGAAACACTTCAGCACAAATGGTGTCTGCTGTCATATAAGCTTGGTCTTCTGTAAGAGGGTTGTACCGCCCTAGTCGTGTCCGTTCGTGCTGTATCAGCGTGGCTCTACTGCCTTGAGAAAATGAATATTATAATTGATTATATAATACTAATAATTTAACATTTATCTCCTTATTTTGCATGGAGGTTAGAAAGTATTCCTCATAATGTATAAAATAACTCTCATCAATTATTCATGTATTAAATTGGTAAGATCAACAATAACTTAGAGACAATACTCAGAGGTGTTTTAACAAGGCGTATTGTTTATATAGTATTTATATTAAGTCTGTGTATGTATTTATGTATATTTATGTTTATATGTATAGTATGAGTAGATGTGTATTTATATATGAATGTTAAATATTTTGAAATAGGTGTTTTTTTGTAATTATTCACATTTAAACAGTTTTGAGATTTGCTTTTTTTTTTTTGTTTTATATTTAAGCTCCCAAAATGACTCTGCCCTGCCTGATGGAAAGCATGAGCAGAATCCAAGAGTGGTGGTCATCATCCTCAATGCGAAAAAGAAAAATGCAGTATGGTGACCCACACTATGGCGGCCTGGGGGGATGGTGAGGGGGATAGGGGGCGTTGGATTGGGGTATGGGCCTCCGGTATCCTCACTCACTCGATGAAACACAGCGTAAGCGCTGTTTCACACCGGTTTTCTGTGAGGCCGTGGTATCACTCCGGTCGAGCCGGCCTATTCATGCCGAAGCGTGGCTCTCCCACGGTATAAGTGCACCCTACTACTACTACCCTAATTAAAGTCACCAAATTATCCGTTTAAAGGTTGTCTGTAAGAGATCGCCAAGAGCGATAAGACCGCCAATTGTCACATTTGTATGTTGTAACTCTTTTTTTTCTATCTGTTTAGAGTGTACAATATAGATAAACCATTAAAAAATTAAATATTGTTTTCAAAAAGAAACGTCACAGATCCTTTATTCCACTAAGGATTATCTTAAAATTTTAAAAATAATAAAATACAAAAATTAAAGCCTGGAAGCTATGGAAGCCTTTGAAATGAGATGTATAGGCGTCAAACGTCCAAAAGCTGGATTAATGACAGGGTGAACAAATGCGAGGAACAAAGGAAAGTTGACCTCGACTCAAAACGAAATGACCTGTAGACCTTTGATGCTCATGATCAATAACTACACAAATGGAATCCTTACCTATCCTTCTGACCTTTGAGTGGGTGTATATTTAAATTTTAATTATCATTAACTTTAGAAAATACACAGTAAAGTAGCATGGTGTTATGAGGTATCATAAATAAAAAAATGTGAAATCCAATGTAATAAATAGCATTACGAAGATTATTCATTTCAAAAATATTAGCTTTTGCCGGCGGCTCTGCCCGTCTGCTGTCGGTTATCGCGGTAAATAGTAGACTATATCGTTTTTCAAGAATCAAAGAATCTCAATTTATATCTAAATCGATTCAGTGGCTTAGGCGTGAAAACGTAACAGCCTGACAGACAGAGTTACTTTCGAGTTTATAATATTAAGTATATATAGTATAAAAGTAAAGAATGGTATATTTTAAATTTGTACAATGAGTTCTTTGTGGTGGANTTTTTTTTTTTTAAATATATATTTTTAAAACTATTAGTAGCATTTGTAACTTTTTCATCTTATATTTAAGTTTAAATTTGCCACTTATTGATTGTAAGTTGGACTTAAAATCCATAAGTGTCAGGAGTCAGTAGTCGATTGTCTGCATATAATATATTTAAACAAGTTACTCAGATATCTGTGTATACTGCCCATATACTTCCCCTAAGTTAACGTTTATTAACTAAACGTAAATATTACATACATTATATACATA
Organism: Hyphantria cunea; assembly: GCA_003709505.1. Taxonomy (NCBI): domain Eukaryota; kingdom Metazoa; phylum Arthropoda; class Insecta; order Lepidoptera; family Erebidae; genus Hyphantria; species Hyphantria cunea. The sequence goes on along the minus strand of PKRV01000973.1, from coordinate 7,706 downwards.
GTATAGGCACTTTAAGATAGTACTTTCAACTACTGAACTTAAATAAAATTAATGTTATTTTTTTTTCTTTGGCAGTTTGTTTTCCCATTGCAATATTTTTTGTGACAAAATAAAATAAAATTGGTACTAGACCACGTGATAGCATATTTTAAAATGATTACAAAAAATAAATTTACGTTTAGTCAATTTGAATTAATAATACGTAAATATAGCTACTATATATTGAAAATTGTTTATTTATTATTTAATGACTAAGAGACCCTTATAAAATTGTTTATCAGCCAAAGATATAAATGCCTATTATATATTGTTTTCATAAATCTGTTACACACTATTAACAAAACGCATGACCTATTAAGTCATTTAGATAATTAAATCCCTCAATGTACGCACAATCCTTTTAACATCGACCCAAATTAAAAACAAACAACAAATATTAATATGATAACAACAATTATCTCAAATACTTTAACTAAGTAAACTATAGTTAAGGCTTTAATACTTGCTGCTGGATATAAGCATCCGCAAAGTTTCTCCACAACAACTGATCCCGTTGTGCTCTCATCCATCGGCTTCCTGCTACCTTTACCTTGTCTCTATCAACTCTGTGTCTTACGTTACGCGTTCGCCACTCAAAAACTTTATGGCCTCATTGGCAAATCAATAATTTCTGCGAGCAATGTGCCCCGCCTACTGACACTTAAGTTTAGCAATTATTCGCGCTGCATCGGTGAGCTTAGTTCGTCTGTGAATTTCTTTATTCCTGAATTTATAACGGACAGGAAAACCGGGTACTCTCTTTCCATTGCTCTTTAAGTGACTTTGAGCCTGTCATGAGACCCTGTGTGAGCAACAACCTCTTTATACCGTTAGGCATCACTATTAACATACACTGTCAAAGTTAAAGAATTTTGTCTTGATACACTACGATATTTTGAACGAGAAAATAATACACGGTTTCCCGAACGCTGCCTAACCTAGTTAGATCTGACAATTCACCTTCTCTTTAAATATGAGTGTATAAGAAATAAAAGCTTCATTAATTTCTATGAAATTAAATGTAGAATCATCGGCATTAATCGTTTGCTGGTCTTCGAACGATTGAAGCCCTGCCTGTTCAAAATCGAGCTTGAATGACAGTCTGTGACAGAAAAACTGACTCTCAGTTCCAAATATATATAAAATAATGACAGAAAATAAAACTAAAGCAAAATATTATGAAACAAAATCCTTTTCGTATAGGCAAACAAAAATGGGTTAAGATAAGATTTGCAAATCTTGAACGAGAAGCCATTCCGATCTGTTGTAATGCGAGCGGTAAGCACGGATATTTATTTATCTTTTGTTTCATGACTTCTTTCGAAAGGTATTTGATTCTTTGGAATGTTTTAGTTCTTTACCAGTAAATATATTTAATCGAACAGCCTGGAGTAAAAAAGAAGTAGGATTGTGTGACTCAACGTTGGAAATTGATTTTGTTTGGTTCATACGTTACAAAAAAATTGACACCTAAGTTGGTTGATGAGTTTTTTTGTGAAAGGGGGAAAAATATATCTAGGCATCGGTGTCAAAGTTGGCATATAGTGCTTATAACCAGAAAATGACGTCTGTATGGAGCTTTTTCTGTTGTAGACACTTGCTGTTCAAAAAATATTATTGTTATTGTTTTTAAAGACAACTCCAATGTAAATATACAACAGATTCATAATCAAACTAACCGTAATCTCATGTAGCTTGTTCTAGGCTGTGTATTTTTAATTTTAATAAAACTGAAATCTATTAGTTAGCCAACAACACGAGGATCTGGCTCCAAATGGAACAGGGTGAACAGTGGCTTATTCATAAATCCTGCTGACTGCATAGTGTTATATGATGTTGGCGAACGGAATAGAAACGATATCAAATGTGAACACCTAATATGTTGATTTCTGTAAATAAAGTAACATTTTACCACTAACTTTGTATAATGTAATAAATTAGTGCCTGGGAAATAGACTAGTAATATTTACTGTTAGTAAGCGATGGCGCTAAGCACAGTAAAACAAATATTTTCGACTCAAAGATTTTAGGTTTACTAACAATTCAATACATGGAAACTTCAAAAATAAACATTCTATTTAAAAATAATTACAAAGTTATTTTACATTTACTCATTATGAAACATTGTATGTAAATTTCGCTGATAGAAGTTAAGCAATAATGCAACAATAAATAACAGTTCTGTAAATATCGTTAGTCTTAATAACAACATCGAGAGCAAGCACCGCAATGCACCACGACGGATTATCAGGCTTTACTTTTTCAATTAACAAGCCAAATGAACCTCGCTAAGAATTATAATCCAGATACTAAACTAATGTTAAGTTTTAAAACAATTCTTAAGTGCACATTATGGAAAAAAATCTTAAGCAGGTTTTTAAGCAAGAAATCGAAATTTATAGTACTATATAAGTGCGTTATTACTAGTTGAAAATATCGGATCCGTTATTGCAAGCCTCCTAGTAGTGATTCAGCGTGTAACCTTTACTTTAGCCATCCTAATGCATAATATTTTAAACAGTAACATTTATGTATCGACTGATAATAATGCTCGTGTGTAGGAAAGCCTTAAAGGTATTTTTTTCAAATTTATGTACTTAGCAAAGTGACTCTATTCGCCCATAGCCCAGTTGCACTCGGTGTTTAGAAACAATCACCGAGGGTAAGCAACGACGGCGCGGTCAGTACCTAGATGGGTGACCGCTAGTGGCATGTTATCATGAGCGTCTCCGTGATTCGGAGGTCACGTTAAGCAGTCGGTCCCGGTTGTTATCATACGATAACAGTCGTGAAGCTTAGTTGGAGGCCTTTGGGCGGCTTGAAAACATCCGACGGTAAGATTACGTAGCCACAACGTTGTCTTGCCAGTCCCCAACCCGCACTTGGCCAGCGTGGGGACGTATGGCCTTAACCCTCTCCTGAGAGGAGACCCGGGCCCAGCAGTGGGACGTTATGGGTTGTTGATGAAGGTGACTCTATTCTGTTTAATAGAAAGCATAAGCAGAATCCAATAAAAGTCATTATACTCACTACGAATGTGGATAATGCAATAATGCAGCATGGCGATGAGCTATTGAGATGCTACAGCATTATTGGGCCTCCGGTCTTGCAATCACCAATGAAACATGACAGCACTACATGAATGACGGATCCTCGAAATGTTTGGCTAAAAATTATTTTATAATTGACAGTATTCAACATAGACTTATTATGCAAATGTAAAATATAAGTTTTTGAAACAAAAATATGAATTGATGTGCGATAACAATAAAAATCATGGAGATCCTCCTTGACTTGTTTTGTGAAACCATACGAACTGTAATATTTTAAGACTGTATGAGAATAACACTCCTAATTTTGATTTGATTTTATGTTCATTTCAACTTCATCTTGAGACAAACATCAAAGTGAACTCGGAAGGATTCCTTTTTCCCCTTCGAGGATTTGAACTCTAAAAACATTAAAAAAGGGAGAAACTTAACTTCTTATTAATTTTTAATGATTTTTCCCTACCTACCTTTAATTTTTTTTTTATTGAATCTTTGAAGTATTTAAGTAATTTACCTAATGAAGAAATTAAATTTACGGTAAATATTTTCTAACACAAACTTTGAAGGGTAAATGATTAATTAATAAAGTATAAATAGTAATTTTAATCTTAAAGATGTTGAAGTCTGACAAATGAAATCAATAGCTGTGTAATTATTTTGTTATGTACTGATATGAGAGGCACATGTGTTAATCATCAAGCAGTGTTGTGAGCTCGGGTCGTGAATTTATCCCAGTAGAAATTAGTATCATCAATCATCATTATCAACATTATTTCATAGCATCCTCTTGCATATAGGCCTCTTCTTAGAAAAGTGCTTTTGGCCTATTATATCACACTAGCCACATGGGTTGGCTTATTTCATGTTTTTCTTCCCTTTTCATTGATGTTGTCTTGCGTAATGAATCTCTTAATTGCCTAGTTGCTTTTCTTCTTCTTCTTCTACAGCCTATTGCCTTCTACTGCTGAACGAAGGCCTCTCCCAAAGAGCACCAACCATCCCAGTCCTGGGCAGTGCGCATTCATCCATCGACAGTCTTTCCACTTTCTTTCATTGATGTTGTCTTGCGTAGTGTATCCCTTAGTTGCCTTTTACGATGGGATTAATAGGTGTACTGATACATCGCATTCTTAATCCGTCACCACACGGCAATACATTATTATTGAAGGAATGTAGTTTGCCGTTATGATTTTTTTTCTTTCTAAAGTATCAGTGGTTATAACCTACCCATATTATCTTCTATTAAAGGCATTTTATTCTTGCAGACAAACTGCAAGCTGTTAACGAAGACAGAACAAGTAGGATCTAATTAATTACAGCCAGATGTGCTCTGTGAAACTTTTCAAGTTCCGTGAAACGTATACCGTTTGTGTTACTTAGGTTATGAGTGTTTTACTGTATAAGTCCAAGTTGTGTTTTTTGCCAATTTGTGTTATTCGACTCATTGTGGAGCTTATGGTTGCTTCATAAGATGAGTTTGATACTTAGCTACTTATAAGTTTTTTAATTATACCTAAGTTTTATTACCTCTTACTTTTAGTTTACTTATGTAGAACACGGTTACAGGTGAGGTGCACTAGAACTTGTATAGGAGGCATACCTCTAGCTTTATGTACAAAATAAGGTCGTTAATTAGAGCTAGCAAGAGCCTGAAAAAGTGTTACAAGAGCGGAAGAGCTTATTTGTATTTCTATGTATTAGTGTATCTACGGGTCTGAGGCATCATAAATTTTAAATGTATACCGGTTTAAGGTAAATATTTAGTTGAAAAGAAAGTTTGTCATTATACATTATGTTAGCTTTATTTTTTTACTCTTTTATATGAGCTATATTTTATATTTATTTATAGTAATGTACAATTAGTTTCGAAAGTAGAATCATTCGGAATCGCTTATAAGTAAGCAAAGTCTATATATTTCTATGGAAAAGGAAATTGCTATCTATTTTGTAGTTTGTATGATCATTGATAAAAAGACTGAAAAAGATACCATCGAAATTTCAAACTTTTCTCTTAACCATCTCTTTTGCTTTTCACAAATAGATTTCAGGTTCATAGTTCGCCTTTTAACTGATGAAGATTCTTTTAGTTTTTCAATGTGAGCTAAAATTTATAGCAACATCTAAATGAAAAACAAATATCTTTTAAAAGTAACAGCGTTTTATGTCCCGGGTAATATTGAACACAGAATAAAACAAATTTTACTGTTGGTACTAAATTCAGCGCAGAGATGCAGTTCCTGCATTACGAATACGAACGAAATTTTCTCTTTGTAAAATATAAATGGCACTATGCTTTTTTATTTGTTTTACACTTATTTCCCTTCTTTGTTTTGTTTAATGAATAAGTGGTATTAAATGGAATAAAGAACCCTGAATTATGTGTCTACTGCGTATTGAACTGGCTTAATGGAGTTAAAAAACTTACCATTATTGTTTTTTATGTACAATATTTTGTAAGTTTTACAATATTTATATTTCAAATACTATGGACAGATAAATGAAGACTGTTTATGTTAGCAATGTTTTCGGTTATTAAGATAGATTTTATCGGTATTATTTTACAATATAAGATGTTTATTGATCAACAGGTCTAGCTTCTTCTTTAAGTTTTGTGAACATCATCTCTATTGCAGTCCATTGCTGGACATAGGCCTCTCCAATTTCACGCCACCTAATTCGATCTATGGCTTCTTTCTTTTGTAAGTTTTGTAAAATAGCATACAAATTAGCAGTTGTGTAAATTTGTGTATTTATATAAAATAAATTCCAAGGTTATATTGTAGTTCAATAACTCGACACAAAAATTAATGGAATTATTTTTTAGCTTTGTGTATTCTCTCTACTCCTATTTTGGTAAAAAGGGGTATAAAGTCTTTGATTCACGTATTCATCGTATAAATTTGTAGAACTGAACAAAATAAATAACTTTAGTTTGAAACTAGAATAAATGTTATTCCACTACAGTATCTAAAAAAATCAAGTCATTTTTGTAATGAATACTTAATTATCTTTTTAAATAGTTATTTAATATTTGATCTTTTGAAATAAAGTGTTTAACTTAATCTGTCTTATAAAAATTTTCTGTGAAGTCTAGTTCGTAAGTAAATATTAAAATAATTCTTAGAAAGATTTTTCTAGATATGAATCATTTTGATACATTTTGTAACCAAATACATTGCCTTTAAAAGTTTTAATTTGCGAAAATAAATTAATTTATTTTTCTTAAATGTACTGGACATCTGGAGCCGGTGTCGAGAAGCTGAACGACTGGAATCGGTCCTCACCAACCCTTAAGCTGAATTTTCGAAGATTGAACTAGTTTTCAGTATATTTGAAGACACTGACTTCTTAATAACAATTGTCATAGATGTTCATAACAACTGGGACAATTTCTTATAAGAAAAATCCAACATCAGACCGAACCGGGAATCAAACCCGAGACCTCTTGATCTGCAGTCGCCTTTTTTTTTCCCGCGGGGACAGGGGGTTCGCTTCGTGTGGGACTCCTGACTGACTTGCCAGAATACCCACTAAACCACCACGTGCCACTTAGCGCCTGACACGGGAGAGATCCGGGAACCGCTTTCTTACGCCATCCGGACCCCTCCCAGCGCCTGCCCGCACTGAAGCGGGCACCGTCTTCTGATGTTAAACTCTTAAGGTGGGCGACGTACGGCACACGCGTAACGACGCCCCCCTCGCGGGTGGCCTCTGAAGCGGATGGGGAGGGAAAACCCGTCCCGCCCATNTTTCTTACGCCATCCGGACCCCTCCCAGCGCCTGCCCGCACTGAAGCGGGCACCGTCTTCTGATGTTAAACTCTTAAGGTGGGCGACGTACGGCACACGCGTAACGACGCCCCCCTCGCGGGTGGCCTCTGAAGCGGATGGGGAGGGAAAACCCGTCCCGCCCATCCACGGCCACACTCAGGGTGGCATGAGGCGTTGGTAGGCGCGCCTCCGCCACCCGGGTCGCCGGCGGCGGATCGGGTCCGAGTGGAGATCGTTCCAGCACTCAGGGAAGCGTCCGGACGCCAAGCTAGCGTCCAACACCTCCCTGAGGCGGTCCGACATATGGTCGAGGGCTCGAGCCATCACCCGGGCTGGTACCCTGTCCGGTCCGGGGGCGGTTTTCTTCGAACGAATCCGAAGAACAGCTGCCCCTACCTCCGATTCCCTGACGGGCGGAACGTTGACCTCAATGCCCCCGTCGTCTCCGTCCGAACTAGCCATCGACGGGAGCGTGTGTTCCGCCCGCTGCGGGAATACGAGAGTCTCGGTAAGGGGGGGGGCCGCCGTGCAGAGCTTCTGACGCACCGCATGATATGGGCGACCCCAGGGGTCACGGTTGAGACCCTCCAGCATCTCCTTTCTTTTCTCCTCTTTGGCGCGGCGAATGGCCAGCTTCAGAGTTTCCCGCGCTTCGCGGTACTTCTCGTGAAGCTGGTCCTCCCTGCCGTCGCCACGGTGACGCCGCCGGCTGCGGGTGTAGGACCTCCGGGCACGAGTACAGGCCGCACGGAGGTCCGTCAATTCCTGGGACCACCAGTAGACCTACTTCCGTGGAGGCCGACATCCTCGAATCCGGGGCATGGCCGCATCGCAAATCTGTGTAATC